>JAVTVY010051348.1:0-27358 GCA_036873755.1 Hanleya hanleyi | reverse complement strand
GTGAGATATTGGATTGGCCTGTTTTTCCGTGGTATTCAAAATCAAGAGTGGAGTTGGTCCGGTGACTGTACAGCTGAATGTGTACAACCAGCTGGCGGATGGGATAATTGGCACGGAAATGAACCAAACAATTATAATCTTGATGAGCACTGCGTGGAGACCAAGTCTGATGGACGATGGAATGATAAAGAGTGCTCGTCGCCCCTTCAATTTATCTGTGAGAATGTTAAACAAGGTTTGTGGATCATATATCTTAACAATATATCTATAGTTGTACTGATATTTTCGGACAATCGTATGACTTGTGAACTCTTTGTCTTTTTTTTTTGTTTTGTATAGATATATATAATCATATTCTTATATTATGTGTGAATGGATTTTGAATTTCCTCCCAGTCCAAGTCCATTATATCCGATACACCCCAACACACGTGGCGGAGAAAAAGAAGTAAAGCTGTAATATAAACAATCTATAGGTAAACCAAGATGGTATATCAGGGAAATACCATCTAGATGTGAGGCTAGGAAAAAGTCGTGCGAACGTCGTTTTGCCGATATTCTACGGGATTCCATATTAAGCCATTGATTGGGTAAACTTATCGGCGGTCGAGCTTTTGATATTTTCTGCCTCCTGACAAAATCAGATTTTTTGGCGCAAGTGAAGTTTATGTTTACCACGCACGATTGCTAGACATGGTGCCTTATTTGGATACTGTTTTTGTTTGATGGTTTACTTTTCTGGTCCACGTGTATGTAATTACAAGGGGGGTATTTTTAAAGTTATTTCTCCCAGCTAGCCACGTGATTGGCTAACAGATGTAGTTTGAAATTCGCACGGGATTTATATAGCGATGATGTCAGATATAATGTTCCTTGATATTATATTTGAGTTTACTGATATTGTAATATAAAGGGATGAGTATATGCTGCAGCGCTCGTCTCATTGTATAATATAGTCATTGAATAGCGAACACAATATCCTCAAGGGGCCCTCGGTGGCCGAGTGGTCTAAGGCGCTTCGCTGGTGACCGCTAGCCTCACATCGCTGAACCGGCACGGGTTCGAGCCCAGTTGGTCCATGTGTGAAAGTTTGTCAGTTACTTGCCGAAGGGCGGTGGTTCTCTCCGGGTACTCCGGCTTCCTCCACCAACCAAACTGACTGTCACCACATGAGTGAAACAAACTTGAGTGTGACATTAAGCCAAATTCCCTCTCTCCCTCCACAATATCCTCAATGGCCATTTTGCAATTCAAATGAAATAATCTGAGAGAGTTTTGATACCTTCAATCATTTCGATTCCCGCTAACGGTTAAATTATTTTTTCTCTCAAAAATTTCATCTGTTCCATCGATATTGAATAGCTGCTGGTAGTTATGTTCATAATCTCGCATCCGTGTTAGCATGAGTTGTATTCATTTTTAAATTATTGATTACGTTCATGTCATGTTCATATGTGAAATGGTTTATCCGATGTTGAGGCGTCCATGATCTTCATCCACTAACATCAGAGGAGTTGTTTGAGCTGATATGTCATCACAGCTTTCAAGCTAATCGAGCGTATCTAATTATACTTAAGCCGGTGCTAGGGGTCGTGCAGATACTTCATAGTCTCCGCATGAATATCTGCAATAAAAGCGCGGCTGAGATACTAAGGCTACGTCCTAGAATCCACCGTATTCTCGGGTTTGTATGTTAGGTGCCGAGGGATGCTTTCCTGTAGAGACATATGCTTGCTTTTTAGTCGCCAGACGTCGTCAATTCTTCCCACCTCTTGCATATCGCATCAAATACACATTGTATCCCTATGGAAATCGTCCAAGTTAAACGTTTCTCCCTCGTAAGCTGAAAGCTTCTTGAGGTAACGGTAATAGTGTGGAACAATGCGAACATTAAAAAATAGTGTGGAGTTCAGTTAAACAACAAATGATATGGAAAAACATCTCTGTATACATCATAGTCAGAAAAACGGTGATGGTCTATCGCCATTTATCGGTGACGAAGCTCTCATCGCCATTTATTGGGGAGGACAAACGGTGACCAGGTCGTTTCATCTCCATTTACTGGCGATGTGGCCAAGTCATTACCAATAAATGGCGATGATCAATGAGTGTAGATTACAGTACATGGTCGTTTATCGGTGATGGGGCCTGGTGATTACTAATAAATTGTGACAAACAATGCCTGTGGATTACAGGTCATCACCAATAAATGGCAATGGCCATCACCATATACATATAATGTTGATGATGGGTTATGGTGATTGCTCTAACTCACCACCAATATTGGTGATGTTGTCGTCGCATTTTTTGTGATAGTTGTCACCATTGTTTTGACTGTGCAGTACACACAGAAGCATCATTACGTTTCAAAACATGGCGCATGTTAATAAATGGATGAATATGTCAATTCACTGGGTGGATAGAAAATATTAGCGAAATTAACCCATCCCACATAACAAGAAAGGACCTGGAGCGGTTCAATGAGATGTTGGCCCCCATGAGGTGCGGTTTGGAGTGTCAGAATGGAATATTACGTACGAAATAATTTTTTCAGTTACCGTAAAGTACATTATCTTGTCTTATGCTCTGAGCATTTGGTAGGCCCTGGGTCTTATAGTTTTTTTTAATAACATCATCTTGAAGTAGTAGATTTGTGCAAAATCGTCTATTTTGAGGTGAATGCAGCATACTTTTGTCTGCGTTAACATATGAAGCCAGTAGAGAACCAAGATAAACTTAACCCCGAATTATTGACCCTGCCAATAGTTTGTGCTGTCCAAGCACGGTTTGGGTTCTGGACTGGCTTCATGTGTTTACGGAAAGAAAAGTCTCCTGTTTTCACCTCGAAATAGACGATTTTGTACAAATCAGCTACTTCAAGATGCTGTTATCGAAAAACCAAAAGACCTATTGCCTATAAAATACTCAGAGCATAATACAATTAAGATAATATAGTTTACGCTAAGTGAAAAATATCTTGCATACGTGCTATTTCATTTTGGCACTCCAAACCGCACCTCATGTGGGCCAAAATCTCATCATACCTCGTCAGGTCCTTTCAGTATTGGTGACTTTTCAGGAGATTCAGGCTCCATTTTCTACACTAGTTAGAGATATTGTTTTACTGACGGAAGTAGTACCAGTGCCGAAAGCAGTATCAGGACGTCATGACGAAATATTTGTAAATATTCGAGTTCGACATAAAGAAGCAGAGTGCATGTCCAGTTTGACGTTTCTTTATCCATGTCTCAATACCGATAGCCTACTCTGTTGAAACAATCAGCCTTCAAAGTAAATAATCTGACATACAAACTGAAGAAGCTCACTGGTGTTACTTAGTGACCAGTATGAAGGTTCTATATTCATAGATGTATTTATCGCTCATCATGTACAACTCCTGTTCCCAAAATTGTAATGTATATGACCATGACGTTTGCACAACTGTATTCCTCCATCATGTCTTGCTTTGCGATCTCCACGTTTGAGACATTTAGATCAAACCAGATCCATTGAGTAATCTTTGCCTGTAGTCGTTAAATTTTGATAAGCTCCTATAATTTCTATTGAGTTTGTTCTCTTCTTATCTAGATCAGTACAATTGAGACTATTATTTCACAGCATCGGTTACATATTACACAGTGTGATCAGATCGCCTATACATACAATATTAGAGTGGTGTGTATGTACATGCATGCTACTTTGATATAATAGTAGTCACGGGTACTGACAATTGTGGGCAAGTTTTTACCCCTTAGCCTATTAGTCTGCGGGGTCTTGTCGTCGGCATGTACGTCCGGTCGTCCGGTCGTACAGTCGTCCGGTCGTACGGTCGTCCGGTCGTCAGTCGTCAACAATTCTTGTGACCGGCCTAGAAGCCAAACCGTTGCTTCTAGAGACTTCAATCTTGGTATGCATGATTGTTGGGTGGTCAACCACAAGCCTATTGAATCTGGACCCGATTGGTTAGAAACTGTGGGGGCCATCTTTAATTTGTGCGAAACCGTCACAGCCTTCTCGTTACCAAGATATCTTTGGAACGACTTACCCTAGGCACACCAAACTTGCCGTGCACATCCATATGCTTGTGACCCCGAATCCTATTGAATCTGAACCCGATTGGGTGGAAACTTTGGCGGCCATCTTTAATTTATGCGAAACCATGAATCTTGTGTATCTCGGAAACCATTTCGCTGTTCAGTGTGAAACTTGGTATAGTTTATCGATACATCAAGAAACTTTAAATGAATGACCAAACCAGTTTCCCTGATTGGGTGAAAGCCTTGGCGGCCATCTTTAATTTATGCAGAATCTTTAATGATGTATTTCTCTGCATACCATTGAAGTGTTGTATACTAAACTTGGTATACATCATCGATGCATCAAGAGACTTATGATGAATGACAGAACTGGTTTCTCTGATTGGGCTGAAATCTTGGCGGTCATCTTTAATTTATGCAAATTTTTTAATGATGTATATCTCTGATACCATTTAAGTGTTCTATATGAAACTTGGTATACAGCATCGATGTATCAAGAGACTCGCAATGAATAACCGCATCAGTTCCTCTGAATGACGGGAAGGATAGGCAGCCATCCATAATTTATGCAAAATCATTAATGATCTCTATCTCTGATGTAAAATTTGATATACATCATCATTGCATCAAGAGATTTACAATGAATGACAGAACTGGTTTCTCTGATTGGGCGGAAATCTTGGCGACCATTTTAACCCTATCTGGCCTGGGCGATTTGGGGTGTGTCGCAGCCTGAGGGGGGGGGGGCGGAAAGTGCCCCCCTATATATTTTCTCTACCACTAAGGCTAGAGCGCTGAAACTTACCACACAGTATCTTTGGTTCAAACTCTGCCGGGAAATGTATAAAAATCCAAGATGGCCGCCACGATTACGTCACAGTGACGTCATCTTCTCGGAAGCCATTTTACGGCCTTTTTGGCGTCGATTTTTCGAAATTTTCATTTTTCCGATTTTTCTCTCGAAAAATATCAAATAAAATGTAGAATAATTAGTAACAGATAATTAAAATACTTTCAAGGCCTTTTAGGCAATGAAAATGTGAAGAAATGGAGCGAAAAGATTGAAAAACACGACTTTCGCGGATACCACATGGCCGCCATTTTGAATTTACCCATGATCCTCTGCCCGGGGGTATATGAAAATAGGCTCAAAATGACCCCAATAAGATAAGCTTAAAAGTCACCAAGTTTCAGCCGTCTCGGTTTTGTCGTTTCGGAGCAGCAGAGAAAAGTTCACTAGGGGGGGCACTTTCCGCCCCCCCCCCCCCAGGCCAGGTAGGGTTAATTTATGCAAAATCATTAATGATATATATCTGATACCATTTTAGTGCATCATAGGAAACTACAAATCATCAATACATCAAGAAACTTACAATTAATGACAACCAATTTCTCTCATTAGGTGGAAAACTTGAAAATCTATACCTCTGGTACTGTTCAAGTGTTTGATGCAAGACTTTGTATACATCATCAAGAGACTAAAAATGAATGACTAAACCGTTTTCTCTGATTGGATGGAAACCTTGGCGGACGTTTTCAATTTATGTAAAATCATTGATGATCTATATATCCTTTGATAATGTTTAAGTGTTCAGTATGATGCTTGGTATAATACATCATAGATACATCATGAGACAAGTAATGACTGCCGCTATCTCTGATTGGACAGTAAAATTTGCGATCATTTCTGATTGCAAGATTTTTGATAATCTGTATATTTGTCACTTGACTGCTTGATGTTCCTGATGTTTTCAAAGTAGTATGGTTCAAATTTAATAGATTGTGAATGGTTGGCCCCCAGAGTCGAGGGGTTTTAGATGTGCAGCTCCGTATACCTATCAAAAACTCTATACATGTGTATTACCAGAAGACTATTCTGTGAAGTCATATGACGCAGTCAGTATGTCGGCACCTCTTCCCACTTCCCTTATATGTGTTGTAATTACTTGGTTCCCACTGAAAATCGGAAATCGGTTCAAAGCAGGAATATCTTGAAGCCTTTTGTTTTTGTTCAGAATATTTTTTGTTCTTTCGGTATATTTTTCGCATGTGATATGCCAAATTATTTATTATAGTCCTCCATTGCATCCAACATCCCACACTGCATTTATCATATTTCCATCTTTTACAAGCCACTGCTAAAGCATCTTCTGAATTCAACCAAATTTTCCAGGCTTTTACATATGCATTTTCCATTCATTGTGTACCAATATACATTGACTTAAACTGCCTCATGTTAAATCAGGCCTACGAACGGTACTTCAATACAGTGTAGAGTGCACAGTGGTAAGTATGATCAAGTTTACTAAAGAAGAACTATCTTCCTTTCAGGTGGTTGTACTTATGAGGACCATTCGGGCGCTGCGTTTCGTCCTTTAACCATTCCCACCGATGAACTGTCACCGGATCCGCCTTTGACCTTGAGTACGTGTAAGGAGAAATGTGACACGGCAGAACTTGACAATGACATCAAAGGGCAGGAATGTTGGGCTGTGATGCACACTGCAACATCATGTGAACTATACTTCTCATCTTCTCCTGTCAATATGATGGACCCCTATACTCGTCTGGGTGTAGGCATGCAAGGAAACACGGCCTCTGTCCGAGTTTGCTATGAAGGTAATGTACATATAAATTAAATCTCATTCAGTGACAATCCGTGACGATCACTGAGCCAATGTTGTGGAAATTATTCATTTAATAGCATTTTCCACTGGTACTGCATCACGATCACTGATGTTCACTGGCCCATAGGGGACATCGATTTTTTAAAATAGTTTTTAGTTTTTTATTACTTTTCCTCATTTCCTTGTGTATTTTCTCAATTTTTAGCCTATTTTCTACAAACAGATTCTAGTTTATAACATAATTTCTTTACATTTCTGTAATTTCTAGCAACGTATCTGTATTATATATTCACCGAAAACCAAAGAAAACTCTTGGAAACATTTACACCGCAGTGGAAACGTTTACACCGCGGTGAAAACCTTTTCACCGCGGAGAATACCTTTACACCGCGGAGGAAACCTTTACACCGCGGTGGAAACCTTTACACCGCGGAGAAAAACTTTACACCGCCGTGGAAACGTTTATACCGCGGTGAAAACCTTTGTAGGAGTAAAATTATGCTATTTCTTTTTGCCGTTTTCTTAATTAAGGGTCGATTTTTGGTGTTGTTCGATTCACAATTGGCCAAAACACGGATTTCTGTTGAGAAAAACGATGTACTTGTTGTACTTTCTGAAAAAAATCTTTGAGTCAGGCATAAAATTTGCAGTCGACGACAACAAAAATTGATATACCCTAGATTAGAGATAGGAAGGCTGTGCTCCAGATTCATACCTAAATGAACCCTAATAACCCGAACGCATGTGTTCTTTGTGAGAAAACGAGGATTTATCTAGTACCGATGCACTGTACACACAAAATGTGTGTGCATTGTATCCGACAGTATATTATGGGCGCGGCCCTTCGATTTAGGTCGCTGGCGGATGCAACAAAGAGGGTTGGATGCTGTTTGTGCTAGAGGAAGTGGCTGGACCTGCACCTATACAGCATCTAGCCCCCTTTGCTCATCCTGCCAATAATGCAATGTAATTACTGTAATTCTATAATTATGTGTTCACCATCTGTTTCTTTATACATAATTTATGTTTAATTTATTTCAATTATTACAATTTTGTAAATATAATAATTGGCTTTCTTCCAAAACATATAAAAAATAAAACAGGAAAGTCTTCTGATTTAATTATTAATAAAGGTAAAGGTTTCCACCGCGTTGTAAAGGTTTCCACTGCGGTGCAAAGGTTTACACCGCGGTGGAAACCTTTACACCGCAGAGGAAACCTTTACACCGCGGAGGAAACCTTTACACCGCGGTGGAAACCCTTCCACCGCGGAGAAAAACTTTACACCGCAGTGGAAACTTTACACCGCAGTGGAAACCTTTACACCGCGGTGGAAACCTTTACACCGCGGAGGAAAACCTTTACACCGCGGAGGAAACCTTTACACCGCGGTGGAAACCCTTCCACCGCGGAGAAAAACTTTACACCGCAGTGGAAACTTTACACCGCAGTGGAAACCTTTACACCGCGGTGGAAACCTTTACACCGCGGAGAAAACCTTTACACCGCGGTGGAAACCTTTACACCGCGGTGGAAACCTTTACACCGCGGTGGAAACGTTTACACCGCGGTGGAAACCTTTGCACCGTTGGAAACCTTTACACCGCGGTGGAAACTTTTGCACCGTTGGAAACCTTTACACCGCGGTGGAAAACTTTACACCGCGGTGGAAACCTTTTCACCGCGGTGGAAACCTTTACACCGCGGTGGAAACCTTTACACCACGGTGGAAACCTTTACACCACGGTGGAAACCTTTACACCGCGGCGAATACCTTTACACCTCAGAGAAAACGTTTACACCGCGGTGGAAACCTTTACACCGCGGAGAATACCTTTACACCGCGGAGAAAACCTTTACACCGCGGTGGAAACCTTTACACAGCGGTGGAAACGTTTACTCCGCGGAGAAAACCTTTACACGGCGGTGGAAACCTTTACACCGCAGTGGAAACGTTTACTCCGAGGTGGAAACCTTTACACCGCGGTGGAAACCTTTACCTACTTAACCTCACTTAATGTTACTGCGTAGGGACGCCGACCGACTGCGGACCTATTAACCTTACTTAACGCTACTTAAACTTACGCAGTAGCTTTAATTAAGTAGGGACGCTGATTAACCCTCGTCAACTAAGTAGGGACGCCTTGCCAGGGTAGGTACGTTTGGACGTTTTAGGCTTTAGTAAATTCCTTTTAAAAAACTAGGAGAGGATTAGAGCTAATTCCACCGGTATCGTGATCAGTGACTCCGATAATACTTATAACGAAGTTTGGATCAAATCCGCGAAACTTCAATTTCGACCCAAAATTTCAGCCAAGGGGGTTACCCTTGGCGTTATTATTTATTTTTAATTATCATAATACATGTTTCAGGATCGTTAATCGCCACATGGCCTTGCCCGATCACGCGACTTGGACGCCACCTCGAAGCGATCGTCAAAAAAGCCGGGCCGATTAAAAATATATACAAAATAACGATATTTACCAAAAAAATAAGGCCTTGAACATTTCATTTGATAAAAGTTGATTTAAAAATAATTTCATTTATAGCATATTTACAAAATTTTAATAATTGAAAGAAATTAAATGTAAATTACTAATCATTAAAACATGCATGTTAAAATATTAATTAAATCAGAAGACTTTCCTGTTTTATTTTTTATGTTTTGGAAGAAAGTCAATTATTATATTTACAAAATTGTAATAATTGAAATAAATTAAATATAAATTATGTATAAAGAAACAGATGGTGAACACATAATTATAGAATTACAGTAATTACATTGCATTATTGGCAGGATGAGCAAAGGGGGCTAGATGCTGTATGGGTGCAGGTCCAGCCACTTCCTGTAGCTGGGCCAGCACAAACAGCATCCAACCCTCTTTGCTGCATCCGCCAGCGACCTAAGTCGAAGGGCCGCGCCCATAATATACTGTCGGATACAATGCACACACATTTTGTGTGTACAGTGAATCGGTACTAGATAAATCCTCGTTTTCTCACAAAGAACACATGCGTTCGGGTTATTAGGGTTCATTTAGGTATGAATCTGGAGCACAGCCTTCCTATCTCTAATCTAGGGTATATCAATTTTTGTTGTCGTCGACTGCAAATTTTATGCCTGACTCAAAGATTTTTTTCAGAAAGTACAACAAGTACATCGTTTTTCTCAACAGAAATCCGTGTTTTGGCCAATTGTGAATCGAACAACACCAAAAATCGACCCTTAATTAAGAAAACGGCAAAAAGAAATAGCATAATTTTACTCCTACACTTTGGCCTTTTCTTTTTAGCTCTGCTGGTCTTAATATCCAACCAATTTTCCCCAAATTTCAGAATATAATCATTCTGTTAGGGTAGAATCAGAAGTATAAAATGGTTAGCCTTCTTGGAATATTTATATTCAAAGTCTTTGCTCATCTATCTACCCTTTTTTCCTTGAAAATACATATATAGAATTACAAGCATCTGATCCGTCATTCATAATTCAGCCGTCGTCCATTAGAGAATATCCGCGTCCATAATCCAAAGACCTATTCCATATTCCATATAACAGTATTAGTACCAAATTCAAACAGACAATTCTAGTACACGTAAACATAGGCTTGTTTCCTGCAAGAGAGAAGCGGTCAACTTCAGCGGAAAATTCTTTGGCTATTAGGACCAGCAGAGCTAATAAGAAAATACCAAATTGTAGGTCTAAAAATATGATTACGGATTAAGATTTGATATCATGGATTAAGAATTGATCAGCGATACGGATTTGATATTTTTGGAACATCATGATGTCTTGCCGGCCTCATTGAAAACCGTTAACCGCTTCTCTCTTGCAGGAAACAAGCCTATGTTTATGTATACTATAATTTTCTGTTTGAATTTGGTACTAATACTGTTATATGGAATATGAAATAGGTCTTTGGATTATGTGCGCGGATATTCTCTAATGAACGACGGCTGAATTATGAATGACGGATCAGACGCTTGTAATTCTATATATGTATTTTCAAGGGAAAAAGGGTAGATAGATGAGCAAAGACTTTGAATATAAATATTCCAAGAAGGCTAACCATTTTATACTTCTGATTCTACCCTAACAGAATGATTATATTCTAAAATTTGGGGAAAATTGGTTGGATATTAAGACCAGCAGAGCCAAAAAGAAAAGGCCAAAGTGTAGGAGTAAAATTATGCCATTTCTTTTTGCCGTTTTCTTAATTAAGGGTCGATTTTTGGTGTCGTTCGATTCACAATTGGCCGAAACATGGATTTCTGTTGAGAAAAACGATGCAGTTGTTGTACTTTCTGAAAAAAAATCTTTGAGTCAGGCATAAAATTTGCAGTCGAGATAGGAAGGCTGTGCTCCAGATTTACCAAAATGAATCCCAATAACCCTAACGCATGTGTTCTTTGTGAGAAAACCTTTTCTCCGCGGTGGAAACGTTTCCACCGCGGTGAAAACGTTTCCACCGCGGTGTAAAGGTTTTCTCCGCGGGGTAAAGGTTTCTACCGCGATGTAAAGGTTTCCACCGCGGTGTAAAGGTTTTCTCCGCGGTGTAATGGTTTCCACCGCGGTGAAAAGGCTTTCACCGCGGTGTAAGGGTTTCCACCGCGGTGTAAAGGTTTCCACCGCGGTGTAAAGGTTTCCACCGCGGTGTAAAGGTTTCCTCCGCGGTGTAAAGGTTTCCAACGCGGTGTAAAGGTGTTCTCCGCGGAGTAAACGTTTTCTCCTCGGAGTAAACGTTTCCACCGTGGTATAAAGGTTTCCACTGCGGTGTAAAGGCTTCCTCCGCGGGGTAAAGGTTTCTACCGCGGTGTAAAGGTTTGCACCGCGGTGTAAAGGTTTTCTCCGCGGTGTAAAGGTTTCCACCGCGGTGTAACGGTTTGCACCGCGGTGTAACGGTTTGCACCGCGGTGTAAATGTTTTCACCGCGGTGTAGAGGTTTTCCCCGCGGTGTAAAAGTTTCCACCGCGGTGTAAAGGTTTTCTCCGCGGTGTAAAGGTCTTCTCCGCGGAGTAAACGTTTCCACTGCGGTGTAAAGGTTTCCACCGCGGTGTAAAGGTTTCCACCGCGGTGTAAACGTTTTCTCCGCGGTGTAAAGGTTTCCACCGCGGTGTGAAGGTTTCCACCGCGGTGTGAAGGTTTCCATCGCGGTGAAAGGTTTTCACCGCGGTGTAAAGGTTTCCACCGTGGTGTAAAGGTTTTCTCCGCGTTGAAAAGGTTTCTACCGCCGTGTAAAGGTTTTCTCCGCGGTGTAAAGGTTTCCACCGCGGTGTAAAGGTTTTCTCCGCGGTGTAAAGGTTTCCACCGCGGTGTAAAGGTTTCCACCGCGGTGTAAAGGTTTTCTCCGCGGTGTAAAGGTTTCCACCGCGGTGTAAAGGTTTCCACCGCGGTGTAAAGGTTTCCACCGCGGTGTAAAGGTTTCGCGGTGTAAAGGTTTTCTCCGCGGTGTAAACGTTTCCACCGCGGTGTAAATGTTTCCAAGAGTTTTCTTTGGTTTTCGGTGAATATAAAATACAGATATTTCTGACAACGTGACTAGAAATTACAGAAATGTAAAGAAATAATGTTATAAACTAGAATCTGTTTGTAGAAAATAGGTGAAAAATTGAGAAAATACACAAGAAAAAGAGGAAAAGTAATAAAAAAACACGAAAACTCTTTTAAAAAGTCGATGTCCCCTATGGGCCACCGTAAGTTGCAGATATATACAGCCTGATCAGTTCAGGACTTTCACCTGAATATTTCTGAGAGTGTATACCCACTTTACACCCCAGGTCAAAACCCGGTAAGAACAGGCCTCAGCCCTTCAGAGAGCTTGTCGAAAAAGGCGACTAACTGGAGGTACCCGTGGGTTTCCCGGGTGTGAAAAGGAATAGGACCCCCCCCCCCCCCGTGGGGTCCCGGGTGTTAAAAGGAATAGGACCCTACCCGTGTGGTCTTCGGTTGTGAAAAGGAATAGGAACCAGATGTCGTGATATGACTGAAATAGTGTTGAAGCGACGATAAATCATATCCACTCACTCACTCACTACTTCTGATCAACCTGTAACCATCTGGGTCATCTATACGCGACTATCTTATGGATGGCGAAGTGTACGCAAATGTACTTCTGATGACTTCTCATATGACGTCACAGTCATTAATAACTTCTGCACCATGGTCCGCCATAAGGTTCAAGGTCAACCCACTATTCCATTCCATTCCCCATCTTGAAATGTGCAAGATTTGCTGTTTATATAATTATACTGTTTAAAAACCAATGTTTCCTTGCTCGCATGTTCATACGAGTAGGCCCGAAGTGACCCCTATAGGGCAATCTATAAGTCAGGTTTCAGCTTTTAATTGTTCCGGAGACAAGATTGTAAATTGGGCAGGCCAGGTATGGCTAAGTCGACATAATTATAGAAAATAAGTGGTATTAAATCGAGGGTTGAATTGGGCATATGGATGAATGAGCACAAAAAAAACCTTCTCGTCTCTGCCCTGAACAACCACAATCAAAGCCATACTAAGATAAACTCTACCAAGAAATCGCCTCGGAATTGTTCAAGGAATACCAATGTACCTTCCTGTCTTTGTTAGAAACCAGCTGGCGAAAACGATCATATTTTATATACGGTCGCTTTTACTGCGAATGAATTATTTTGATTATGGACGCCGGACGTTATATTAACACCTGAGTAAATATCAGTTCTGTTTCTGTATCAGATACAAGCTTCTCAATTTAATATGAAATTAACTCAGAATATAGTACACTGTTTGCCAATTAATTGCTTTGAGTGTTTACCCAAAACAACACCATGTCGATATTTTGTCAATTGCTATGTTAAGAGCCGACACGTCAAGCGGACGTATGGCAAGCCGTTTTACTTTTTATTCGGCATTTGCTGATATCATTAAATATTTGGTGATATTTTCAAATGATTTGCAGATATCATCAAATGATTTGCTGATATCATCAAATGATTTGCTGATATCACCAAATCAGTCGATTTGCTGATATCAGCAAATGATTTGATGATATCAGCAAATCATGTGATGATATCAGCAAATCATTTGATGATATCATCAAATCGAGGATTTGCTGATGTCAGCAAATCATTTGATGATATCATTAAATATGGCGGAACGTGAAAATAGGCCTAAATGTTAATGCCTGCTCCCTGCTCATCCTGTTGTTTGATAATTTATACCTTGTGATAAAGCTATCTACCGACAAATCACATGCAATATTTATTACGGTACTTAAAGAACCAGACAATAACAATAAAACCTATCAAACCTCCGGCATATACCTTACGCCAATCTTTACTAATAAATGACAAATAGAATCATGAATATAAGGGCATTCAAATAAATATACAGCAGGGTAGATAAACTTTTCCATCGCGGGTTATTGACTTGTAGACACAAATTCATTAGATCTGCATTTGAGTATAATTGGGGTGAGGCGAAAGGGGATAATGATTTCGGGAAAGCCGGTCAGCATGGAGCATGGTATATTAAGGCAGAGCCGATTGTCGTGCTTCTTCACTGGGTAGCTTGTAGAGCAGGAGATAACAGCCGCACATACTCTATGACCCTTTACTGACCCGTAACAGGAGACCAGGCTGTTAACATAAAGACAGAACTAACCAAGCTTCAATGAAGTCATATGGCTTCTTTTTATTTTTATATGATGTGGGTACTGTAATCAAATAGTACTAAAGCCGATACAGATTGAAACAGTTGTGTGACATTATTTATCTAAGCATGTCCCCTGTAAATTCAGTATGATCTCAAGGGCTATTTGTTGAACATTCCCATCACTTTTCAATTCTGTTTTATATCTATCTTGACCTTGCCTGGGTGGTGGGGGGGGGGGAGAAACTCGTGTGCGTGGTAGGTCCACCACAGTGGTTAATGGTCAGGACCTACAGGTCAACCGCCGCTAATGGGGACAGAAATAGTTAAGCGAGCCTGTGAAACGGAACATGCGCTGTGACGGAGCTTATTGTCATTCTGAACAGGGAGCCTTCCATGTAATGGTTCATACTTTGACCTTCCACCATATTTAATGATATCATCAAATATAAAGTATTTGCTGATATCATCAAATCATTTGCTGATATCAGCAAATCAATTGCTGATATCATCAAATCATTTGATGATATCAGCAAATCATTTGCTGATATCAACAAATAAAGCGTTTTTGATGATATCATCAAATGATTTGCTGATATCAGCAAATCATTTGATGATATCAGCAAATCAGTTGCAGATATCATCAAATGATTTGGTGATATCAGCAAATATTTGATGATATCAGTAAATCATTTCATGATATCAGCAAATATTTGATGATATCACCAAATACTGAATAAAAAGTAAAACGGCTTGCCATACGGACGCCTGTCGGCCCTTAACGTCACATTGTGATGTCAAGGCGGGTGGTTGTGTGGGTTCAGGTTCCTGTTGCTTCAATGCATTTTGCTGAGAAGCAACAGGAACTTGATAATGTGATGTCTAGCACTGTAATATCACTTGTCTTTATTGCACCGTGTAAGCGTCCTGTCTGTGTCTTGTGCGCTGTCCTCAGTGTTTTATAGGGTGGATGGAGGGTGTCTGGTTCCATGCTACTTCAAAGATTTCGTCTTTGAAGTAGCAGGAACACAACTGGGTTGGGTGGTGCTTAGCTGGTTCGTCGTGATACAGCTGAAATATTGTTGAAAGCGACGTTAAATTCTATTCACTCACTCACTTGTGATGTCAAGTGCAACGTAACTTACATGGTGACATGTAAGAATAAGATGCTTCTACAATGCTGGCGGATATCGTTAAAGTGCAATAAATTTGGCACAAATTCTTAGGCCGATGGATTAAAAGAGGGAGCTGCCGAACGATCCAAGGAAAAAGATTGTAAGTGTATCTAAGTTGGACTATTACGGTAAATAACAAAGATTGTTGTGTCCACAAAACATCAGATAACGATTATATAGAACAGAGGGTACTAGTGTAAGAATAATAAACTAGCGTTCATTACTATTAGGCATTGAAAGTGATACAGTTTTCGTTTTAATACATACATCTGGCAAGAAAATTTTCACTATGTTTTTTTGATAGTAGGTGGGCAACCACGGAGATATTGAGCAAAAAAGACACACCGGACACATTTGAAAAAAAACCCGCTTTATTTATTTTATTTTGGGGTGGGGGGGGGGGGGTGTTCAAATGATCGTATGTTTGTTATTTATCAATTTACGCTGATATGTTTGGTATATTTTGAAAGCCAAAGATATCCATTAAGGTGCAGGAATGGTTATTATTGTCTCGCATGCTATTTAGCAGATCTGCTACTTCGCAAATAATTTCTAAAATCAGTGATATTTAGAAAGGGGTGTGCTACTTTGAAGATAATTTCTAGGATTACTGCTAGTTAGCACTTTGACTTGCCTGTTCTCAAATGAAATATATTGTATAATTAGCATAATTGCTAAATATTCAATATTTCTTTCTAAATTGTAGCCAGAAGAAATATTCAGTATTCATGATAACTCGCAAACGCAAATTGTCGGACTGCCTCTCCCGAAAGAAAATATATAATTAGCACAAATGCTAAATATTGAATATTTCTTCTAAATTGCATCCATGATAAATATTGAATATTTCTTCTAAATCGCAGCTCCAAATTGTCCGATTGCCTCTCCTTAAAGAAAATATATTGTATAATTAGCACAAATGCTACATATTTTCAATATTGCAAGGACTGGTGATTAAGGAGGTTTAAGGCAGTCCTACCCCTTATTTGCTGGTCTGTGCAACTCCTCTGACAATAACAGGGATTATTCTATCGTTCTTCCTGGTTAAACAACGCGCATGCGCTGTTATGTAAGTTTTAAGACAGTCGCAAGTACATTTTCATTTGTGGTCTGTGCAACTCCACTCAGACAATAACAGATTATTCTATCGTTCTTCCTGGTTAAACAACGCGCATGTGCTGGTATATAGACTGTTTAACCCTATCTGGCCTGGGCTTTTCGGGACCTGTCGTGGCCTAGGGCGGGGGGGGGGCGGAATGGCCCCCCCTAATTATTTTTCTGGCCCCTTGAGCTAGGGGGCTGAAACTTACCACACTATATCCTTGGGTCAAGCTCTACCACAAAATGTAAAAAAATCCAAGATGGCCGACTTGATGACGTCACAGTGACGTCATTTTATAGTAGATTATAAAAGTGCTAAATATTGAATATATTGTCTTTCCCAGACGCCAGCTACATATTTAAGTGCGAATCTTTTCTAATTATATGATATTATAAAGGTGCTAAATATTGAATATATTGTCTTTTCCCAGACGCCAGATAGATACTTAACTGCGAATCTCTTCTAATTATATGATATTATCAAAGTGCTCAATATTGAATATATTGTCTTTCCCAGACGCCAGCTACATATTTAACTGCGAATCTTTTCTAATTATATGATATTATCAAAGTGCTAAATATTGAATATATTGTCTTTCCCAGACGCCAGCTACATATTTAACTGCGAATCTTTTCTAATTATATGATATTATAAAGGTGCTAAATATTGAATATATTGTCTTTTCCCAGACGCCAGATAGATACTTAACTGCGAATCTCTTCTAATTAGATGATATTATCAAAGTGCTAAATATTCAATATATTGTCTGCTCTCAAACGTCACCTACATATTTAAATGCGAATATATTCTAATTAGATGATATTATAACGGTGCTAAATATTGAATATATTGTCCTTTCTCCGACACGGTGTTACACATATTTTGATGCGAATCTCTTCTAATTATATTAGATTATAAAAGTGCTAAATATTGGATATATTGTCTTTTCTCCGAAAAGGGTCTTGTGGATATTTAACTGCGAATCTCTTCTAATTATATGATATTATCAAAGTGCTAAATATTGAATATATTGTCTTTCCCAGACGCCATCTACATATTTAACTGCGAATCTTTTCTAATTATATGATATTATAAAGGTGCTAAATATTGAATATATTGTCTTTTCCCAGACGCCAGATAGATACTTAACTGCGAATCTTTTCTAATTATATGATATTATCAAAGTGCTAAATATTCAATATATTGTCTGCTCTCAAACGTCACCTATATATTAAAATGCGAATATATTCTAATTAGATGATAATATAGAGGTGCTAAATATTGAATATATTGTCCCTTCTCCGACACGGTGTAACAGATATTTTGATGCGAATCTCTTCTAATTATAGTAGATTATAAAAGTGCTAAATATCGAATATATTGTCTTTTCTCCGAAAAGGGTCTTGTGGATATTTAACTGCGAATCTCTTCTATTTAGTATAGATTATAAAAGTGCTAAATATTGAATATATTGTCTTTTCCCAGATGCCAGCTACATATTTGGGTGCGAATCTTTTCTAATTATATGATATTATAAAGGTGCTAAATATTGAATATATTGTCTTTTCCCCAGACGCCAGATAGATACTTAACTGCGAATCTCTTCTAATTAGATGATATTATCAAAGTGCTAAATATTCAATATATTGTCTGTTCTCAGACGTCAGCTACATATTTATGTGCGAATCTATTCTAATTAGATAATATTATAAAGGTGCTAAATATCGAATATATTGTCCTTTCTCCGACACGGTGTTACAGATATTTTAATGCGAATCTCTTCTAATTATAGTAGATTATAAAAGTGCTAAATATTGAATATATTGTCTTTTCTCTGAAAAGACTTGTGGATATTTAACTGCGAATCTCTTCTATTTAGTATAGATTATAAAAAGTGCTAAATATTGAATATATTGTCTTTCCCAGACGCCAGCTACATATTTAAGTGCGAATGTTTTCTAATTATATATTATAAAGGTGCTAAATATTGAATATATTGTCTTTTCTCAGACGCCAGATAGATACTTAACTGCGAATCTCTTCTAATTAGATGATATTATCAAAGTGCTAAATATTCAATATATTGTCTGTTCTCAGACGTCAGCTACATATTTATGTGCGAATCTATTCTAATTAGATAATATTATAAAGGTGCTAAATATTGAATATATTGTCCTTTCTCCGACACGGTGTTACAGATATTTTAATGCGAATATATTCTAATTAGACTAGATTATAAAAGTGCTAAATATTAGATATAGATGATATTAAAGTAACCCACTTTTCTGCCTACTGCGGAGTTTAGCAAAAATATCTGCACAATATTGCCAAGTATGCTATATAGCACCATGTTAAAGCATAGGAAATTTGAAAAGTATCTAAAAAAAAGCCAATCCTGCACCTAACTCAAGATATCAGGGTGAAAAGCCGGTCTAGCCGTGAGCGAGCATTCATATCGATCGCTGTCTGTCATTCGTTTTGAAATACCCATAGTAGTAGGTAAAAGCTAAATCTCTTAGCATTGAGGATGAGGGGGAAGACGTCATGTGGAGTCACATGAAGCTGACGTCACTTCTGGGTCAATGGTTATTTCCGGGGTCATCGGCGGTGATGCGGTCACTTCCGAAAAAGGTTGACAAGTTCTTGACGAACTTGAAGTCCTACTACGTCGTAGCATTGTGAGAGCTGGAGACCGGACTAAATAAGTCCCTCATCAATGTGAATTGGCTTACCAGTCACGTCAGTGTTAATGGTGAACCATCCGTGATCTGAATGGGTCGTGTGATGTGTCACATTGAAGCACTCGTGGGGGATAGTCCGACTGCATGGACTGGTGCGTAGTGGAAATGTCGTCAATCTGCACATGCGCAGACAGAGAATGGTGGAAAAGGGACATTTGAATCGACGTTTTGGGGTAGATATGGACCATCCTGGTCGGAATGGGTCTTGTGACGTGTCATATTGAAAGACCCGGCGGAGAGAGTCCGACTGGACTGGTGTGTAGTGGAAATGTCGTCCATCTGCGCATGCACAGACACAGAATAGTGGAAAAGGGGTATTTGAGTGGATGTTTAGGGGTCGAGGTGGACCATTCGTGATCCAAATTGGGTCGTGTGAGGTGTCATATTGAACCACTCGTAGGGGAGGGTCGGACTGGACTGGTGTGTAGTGAAAATGCCGTCAATCTGCGCATGCGCAGACAGAGAATATTGGGAAAGGGGACATTTGAATGGACGCTTTGGGGTAGATATGGACCATCCGTGATCGAAACGGGTCTTGTGAGGTGCCATATTGAAACACCTGTAGGGGAGAGTCCGACAGGACTGGTGTGTAGTGGAAAAGTCGTCCATCTGCGCATGCGCAGACAGAAAATAGTGAAAAAGTGCATTTGAAAGGACGTTTTGAGTTAGAGATGAACTCTCCGTTGTCCGAATGGGCCGTGTGTCGTGTCATATTGAAGCTGTCGTGGAGTAGAGTCTGACTGGGGTGGTTTCAAGTGTCTTCCACGGATCACGCTCGCCACTTTCGAATTGAAGAACTCACGGAGGTCAATTTGCCTCTCCGAGTGGAAGAGCCGATGGAGATTAATACCAGTGTCGAGGGAACCTTCCATGTACCTTCCGTGTCTACGCAATGGAGGTCGTGGCGTGTTGAACCGGTTATTCTAAAAATAGTTCGACTGGCGTTGCTATGCTTTTACAGGGAGATCCAGTGGATGTCCCTAGCGATCTCTTACCGGACGCCATATAGTAATTGACACATACCGGCGCCATTGGTCCCATACTCGGCAATACTTTCAACGTCATCGGGCGCTTCACGATCGCTACAATTTCCGGTTGGTCGACCGAGCGCGGTTCTCCGAATTCGTGGAAGCTGTCTTCAATGACCAAACTACGGCCTTCAAGTTCAATCTGGCGTTCGGCTTTTTGCTTCGTCATAAGGAGACAGACCAAGTCCAGTACTTTAACATTCGAGTATTTGACCAGCCGTTAACCATCATTAATCGTGCGTCGCTGGAAACGGTGTTGGCGTAAGTGGACCAACTGGATGCCTTGGAATGGGCCCATCAGCAACGCGCCAACACCTAATGGATCGTGAAGAGGGTCACCAACGGCATCTTCGTCATCAAACTGACCGACCACCCCATCGGCTGAACGTATTCACCCATGACATACACTGACTGATACCGTAACATATCTACATCCTGATCGTTAAATTCAGCTCTGTTAATACTTGTACCTAATATTACGGTGTTTGAAATAAGAAAAATATGGTGTTTCATATTTCAATTTTTATTCCGTGAACAAACACCATAATATACATACACAGGACGGCTCCCCAAGTTTGGGTATGATGTAGCTTTGGGGATAATAAACTATATCAACATTACTGAACTTGCTTTTATTGATGAAAGCTTCAATCAATAATCAATCAATATCAAAAATCAATAAATAAATAAAATAAATCAATGGGGTACGACACCCCCACCCGAATTGCACGCTATATTTCGGACAGATATACCCATAGATTGCACAAACTCACCCCTGCGTACCACAAAACTACTGTCTGACTGCGCATGCGCAAAATGATAGGACTTTCAATGCAAACCTTTACATCACGAGGGCGCACCACCCTGCACAGTCCACTTGGATGAGATACATCACACACACACGTGCACACCCACCCAACCTCCGAAACTGCATGTTCTCTTCTACTACCCGACTGCGCATGCGCGTATCTCCGCCGGTCGGACTCCCACATGAGCGCTTTCAACGCCCATTTGGCCACGTATGGACCATCTCGACTCGAAAATATCCAACTAAATACTCTTTTCCGTTATTCCCTGACTGCGCATGCGCAGACGCACAGTACTTCCACTACACTCGAACGCAGTCAGACTCTTTCCCCACGAGCGCTTCGATATAACATCTCACATGACCCATTTGGACAACGGATGGTCCATCTCGACCCCAAAAACGTTCATTCAAAGATCCTTTTTTACTACTGCCGGACTGCGCATGCCCAGATTGACAGTGTTTCCACTACGCACCAGACCAGTCGGACGCTCCCGTACGAATGCTTGAATAGGACACCTCATACGACCCATATGGACCACGGATGGTCTATCTTGACCCCAACCCGTCCATTCCAATGCCCTTTTCTCTCAATTCCCTGACTAAGCATGCGCAGATTGACGGTACCTTCACTAAGATTGCTCTAAACTGAGCTCAATACGGCCGATTTGGACCAAGGATGATCCACCTAGAAACCAAAACGTCCACCCAAACGCCCTTTATCTACTAATTTACGCCTACGCTCGTGCAGACTGTCTTGAATTTCACTACAAACCACGCCAGTCGGACAGTCAGTACTCCACGACAGCTTTAAAATAACACCCCATACGGCCCAAGGATGGCCCACTTCTACCAGTCCGCCACAGGCCTGCGTGCGCACCGCGCATACGCACGATTAATCAATGCCCCGAGACATTGTAATCTGCAGGCCGAGACAAAGAAAACAAGTACATACACCTCATAGTTTAGGCCACAAGAAAAAAACTGACCAACCCTACCCCAATACTCCAACCCCAAACACACTTTTTCCAAAACGGCCCGTCTGCGCATGCGCAGATTGACGGCATTTCCACTACACACCAGCCCAGTCGGACTCTCCCCTGCGAGGGCTTCAATATGACACCTCACACGACCCATTCGGACCAGGGATGGTCCATGTCTAACCCCAAAACGTCCACTCGAATGTCATTTTTCCACTATTCTCTGTCTGCGCATGCATAGATTGGCGACATTTCCACTGCGCACCAGTCCAGTCGGACTCTCCCCCAGGCGTGCTTCAAAATGACACCTCAATCGACTCATTCGGACCACGGATGGTCCACCTCGATTCAAAAACGTTCATTCAAATGCCCCTTTTCCACTATTCTCTCTCTGTGCATGCGCAGATGGACGACATTTCCACTACACGTCTGCGCAGTCGGACTCTCCCTCACGAATGTTTCAATATGACACATCACACGACCCATTCGGACCACGAATGGTCCATCTCAACCCCAAAACGTCTACTCACATCTGCCCCTGGGCCACGTATGCGCAGTCAGAACTTTTCAGCGAAAGTCAACCCACGGCCTCAAGACCCCTGCCATCGTATTCTACAGCGTGAGATACAAAAAAAGAAGATGCCACACTCCATACTATAAAGGAGAATGTCCCATGTGTGAGTTCTCCATTGGGCCTATCAGGATGGACATAAAAGTATATGTCGGGGACCCGCCCTTTCGTACCTGAGGTATATCATGGTATTTTCAACCTTTCCTGTTATGTACTGACTCGTAGCCGAATGGATAACGCGCCAGCCTTTGGTGCCCGCATTGCTGGTTTGACTCGCTTAAAGGTGAAATGCAAAGGTTCGTCTACATGACTTAATATTTGCAGTAAGATTGGGGAAATAATGTGTATATTAATTTCATTTCAGTTTTAAAACATTTGCTTAAGCCTAATAAAGTTAAAAACTAAAAAATGTAACGCTGTATTATTTACGAAATTTCGATCCGTACATGATTACCTCCCCGTGGGGGCGCTGCGATACGTGACGTAGCAGTGGAACCAGCACAGTCTGCACAACATGATGTAGCTGCATCGCATTGTATGGAAATAGCTCACATAGATAAGCTAGGCTATATTGCTCACGAAGCCCTTGCTTGTGTCATTCACGTTCACTGAAACGAACTAACAGGTTGGTCATCATTCGCTACGGGAGATAAAAGAAAAAGTCGGAATTTACCAATCTATATTTCCGATTCTCTCGGTATGACTGTCGCCCACGGCCCCTGCAGTGTCGCTGATCCTATCGTTGTCTGGACGTTCTTTGTTCACAATAGGTTCGTGTTGGTAAGGCAGGGGCACCCCTGCATTAACCATTGCCGTGAATTCTTCTTAATTCCTCTTCAGAAGAAGAGGAAGAAGTGTAAGAAAATTCCTCCGCATCGCTGTCGCTTTCTACATTCATGTTAGCCGCCATTTTTTTAGTGTGGTTCAACTATGACGTCACAGCCTCTGGTGGAAAAGCTCCGAATCAAGGGGAGATAAGCGATGCACTGTTTTCAAGCCGCTGATCATACACGTGTTTTATTTCTCTTTAAAAAATAAAACTTATCACCAGATTTCGTTCATTGATGGTTGTATAATTTATTATCATCATAAAAAGGAAAAGGAAACGCTTTTTTCTTACTTTTATTACCTTTGCATGGGCATTCCTCTTCTCTCGCTGCATGTATTTTCATGCATGGGGATTTCCCTTTTCTCGCTGTATGTATGGCTATACCATTGACCGGGCAAGATAGGATTGACCTCTAAGGTCAATTGCCCTCCGGACATTACCGAAGATTATCTGACATTCCTGAAAATTCCCAGTGATTCAAGTGAAGCGACTTCCCCATTAACATTGACTTGACTAAAAGTCAATTCACATTGGTGGGGGATTTATTTTTCCCACCTATTGCATATCGCTTCAATTTATCAACCGGTACCGGAAGTCACCGTATCACCGCCGGAAATTACCTTTGACCCGGAATTGATCTCGTACCGGAAGTGAGCTTTGACCCGGAAGTGACGTCACCTCCGCGTGACTCCACATGACTTCACCCTCACTCTTCAGGGGCCCTCGATGGCCGAGTGGTCTAAGGCGCTTCGCTGTTGACCGCTAGCCTCACACCGCTGAACCGGCACGGGTTCGAGCCCAGTTGGTCCATGTGTGAAAGTTTGTCAGTTACTTGCCGAAGGGCGGTGGTTCTCTCCGGGTACTCTGGCTTCCTCCACCAACCAAACCGACTGTCACCATATGAGTGAAACAAACTTGAGTGTGACATTAAGCCAAATTACCTTCCTGCCTCCCTCACTCCTCAATGCCAAGAGATTTAGCTATTACCCACTACTACCCATGCACAACTGGCCGTTCGGCGGGAAGCTGGTGTCAAAACCGCATCTGGCGCGCCATGTCGCTTTCAGTTTTGAATTCTGATCTCACGTGAACTCACGATCTTCAGCGCGTCTTGCACTGAAAATGTATCAGAGAACTCATTATCAGTCAACGAGCTGCTGTATACAAGCTACTCATATTATCAGCCTTCAGCGTATTCCAGACAGGTGTGTAGTTCCATTAAAGTGAACCGTCCAAGTCTGATCTATTATTAGACAATTCAATTAAATCCTGCATGACAATGATGACATTGTGAGATACGGTAATAATCACTGATCAATGTATGTCCGCCTACAAACAAGACAGGTGCTAATATACCCCCGCGATCTTCATGATGATCTTATCATATCGTACCCTGTTTGTGAGTATACCGGCTCTATTTCTTCAAAGATAAGTCAATTTGAATAGTAAAACCACACATAAGTATTTGATGGGATTAGCGTAACAAGAAGGGGTCTCTCTGTCTGTTCGCTTTCTGAGCAGAGACCATGATAAGTGTAAAAACAGTTTTAGATTGTCGAAAATAAATATTGTGAAATTATTCATTTGGAGGCTGTTATATACGGTGGCTCCTAAGTGACATTGACTTTTTTTTAATTATGATTTTTTTTTTTTGCATTATCACCTAGGTGGAAATTATTCTCACCCGGGTGATATTATTATCACCTGGGTGGAAATTATTCTCACCTGGGTGGAAATTATTTTCACCTGGGTGGAAATTATTTTCACCTGGGTGATATTATTATCACCTGGGTGGAAATTATTCTCACCTGGGTGGAAATTATTTTCACCTGGGTGGAAATTATTCTCACCTGGGTGGAAATTATTTTCACCTGGGTGATATTATTATCACCTGGGTGGAAATTATTCTCACCTGGGTGGAAATTATTTTCACCTGGTATACAGCATCGATGTATCAAGAGACGTTCAATGAATAACCACATCAGTTCCTTTGAGTGGCGGGAAGGATGGGCGGCCATCTTTAATTTATGCGAAATCATTAATGATCTCTATCTCTGATACTGTTCAAGTACTCGATGTGAAATTTGGTAAACATCATCGATGCATCAATAGACTTACGATAAATGACGGTTCTCGTTTTTCTGATTGGGCGGAACCTTGGTGGCCATGTTTAATTTATGCAAAATCTTTAATGTTGTATGTCTTTGATACCATTTCAGTGTTCTATATGAAACTTGGTATACAGCATCCATGTATCAAGAGACTTGCAATGAATAACCACATCAGTTCCTCTGAGTGGTGGGAAGGATGGGCGGCCATCTTTAATTTATGCGAAATCATTATGATCTCTATCTCTGATAACTTTTAAATGCTCTATGTAAAATTTGGTATACATCATCGACTCTTATGTAATGAATGAATACCGGTTTCTCTGATTGGACGGAAACCTTAGAGGCCCTTTCTCATTGCAAAATTTTTCATAATCTGTATATTTGTCACTTGACTACTTGGTGTTCCTGAAGCCTTTTTTCAAATTGAATACATTATGAATGACTGGCGCCCGGAGCCGAGGGGTTTTCAGATGCGCAGCTTCGTATTTTCTTTACGGTACGTTTTTCACCATCCGATACTTTCTAGATGTTCTATACATTTTTAGATGTTCTAAATGGGCGGGATGATTCCAGACTAAACGCGCGCACATCAGAAAATGGCAAATACCAGTCGATATTTGCATGGGACATACACAATTTTGTATGGGACACAAAAGGAATACTGTAGGGTGTACCGGGCGGTGTAAAAAGTACCGGACGATGTACCGAGCGCTTCCGGACGCTACCGGACGCTACCGGACGCTTTTTAGTCACACCCCTCCTTGCTAGCTCTAGGTTCCCATACCATTCCGCAACCATGACGCACAAATTCCATATTTACAGTGAGCTATTGTTGGTATAATTTAGTGTACTTGGTACCATATATTCTACCTACCGGTACCTAGCTATTTATATTGTTGATTGTTGGTAATGGGGGCAATGAACGTCGAACCAACAGTCAGATTCCATGAAACACCCAATTTTCGACATATAAATGAATCTACTCGCTCAACATGATCTCATATCTTGCGGCATTGTTTTCCGCCATATGGAACTTTTGTCGGCACCGTGACATCGAGAATTTACCCCTATGGGAGACGGGGGGAGAGAGGGCAGACAGGGGGAGGGGGAGATTGGCAATTGGCACGTGCTAGCGTCGTACAGGTTCATCTTCACTTTCGCATTGTGAGAGAAATTCTAAGGGTACGGCACTATGAACACACACGTGATACACATTAGCCAATAATATGACTTGGCAGCTCTCGGCTGGCAGCGCTCGGCTGGCAGTTCTCGGCCACAGAAGAATTTGTTTTCGTTTTGAGAGAGGAAAAAAAAAAAAAAAAAAAAAAAATGGCAGTGCCGGGCGCTGCCACCTTATATATTTTTTTTTCCTTGTGATAACAAAATGAAATGAAAGTGAAATGAAAACAAAATCAAAATGAAATGAAAGTGAAATGAAAACAAAATCAAAATGAAATGAAAGTGAAATGAAATGAAAAGGAAATGAAATTTAAAAAAAAATGAAATAATGTTTTTTTTTAATAAAAAAAATATAACAAAATGAAATGAAAGTGTAATGAAAATGAAAACGAAATCCAAATGAAACGAAAAGGAAACGGAAATGAAATTTTTAAAAAAATGAAATGAAAATGAAATAATATGGAAAAAATATTTCAATTAAAAAAAAAAAAAAATAGAGAAAACGTTTAAAAAGTTACATTTATGGAATGGCAGCTGTCGGCCACCATAC